>CAUYLG010050442.1:0-14146 GCA_963573385.1 Cacajao melanocephalus
GCACACTGCTACCCAGTTTTCTCAACACCATTTATTGAACAGGGAATCCTTTCCCCATTGCTTGTTTTTGTCAGGTTTGTCAAAGATCAGATGGTTGTAGATGTGTGGCATTGCCTCCAAGGCCTCTGTTCTGTTCCATTGTTCTATATCTCTGTTTTGGTACCAGTACCATGCTGTTTTGATTACTGTAGCTTTGTAGTATAGTTTGAAATCAGGTAGAGTGATGCCTCCGGCTTTGTTCTTTTTGCTTAGGATTGTCTTGGCTATGCTGACTCTCTCTTGGTTCCGTATGAAGTTTAAGGTGGTTTTTTCTAGTTCTGTGAAGAAGGTCATTGGTAGCTTGATGGGGATAGCATTGAATCTATAAATTATTTTCAGCAGTATGGCCATTTTCCCGATATTGATTCTACCTAACCATGAGCATGGAAGGTTTCTCCATCTGTTTGTGTCCTCTCTTATTTTATTGAGCAGTGGTTTGAAGTTCTTCTTGAAGAGGTCCTTCACATCCTTTGTTAGTTGTATTCCTAGGTATTTTATTCTCTTTGTAGGAATTGTGAATGGGAGTTCACTCATGATGTGGCTCTCTTTAAGTCTGTTACTGGTTTATAGGAATGCTTGTGATTTTTGCACATTGATTTTGTATCCTGAGACTTTGCTGAAGTTGTTGATCAGTTTAAGGAGATTTTGGGCTGAGATGATAGGGTCTTCTAAATATACAATCATATCTTCTGCAAATAGAGACAATTTGACTTCCTCTTTTCCTAATTAGATACCATTTATTTTTTTTTCCTGCCTCATTGACCTGGCTAGAACTTCCAATACTATCTTAAATAGGAGTGGTGAGAGAGGGCATCCTTGTTTAGTGCCAGATTTCAAAGGGAATGCTTCCAGTTTTTGCCTATTCAGTATGATATTGGCCATAGGTTTGTCATAAATAGCTTTTATTGTTTTGAGATACATTCCTTTGATGCCTAGTTTATTGAGAGTTTTTATCATAAAGGGCTGTTGAATTTTGTTGAAGGCCTTCTCTGTGTCAATTGGGATAATCATGTGGTTTTTGTCTTTGGTTCTGTTTATGTGGTAGATTATGTTAATAGACTTGAGTATGTTGAACCAGCCTTGCATCCCCGGTGTGAAGCCTACTTCATCATGATGTATAAGCTTTTTGATGTGCTGTTACAATTGGTTTGCCAGTATTTTATTGAAGATTTTTGAATCTATGTTCATCACGGATATTGGCTGGAAGTTTTCTTTTTTTGTTGAATCTTTGCTGAGTTTTGGTATTTGGTAAGGATTCCCTCTTTTTGTATTGTTTGGAATAGTTTTAGAAGGAATAGTACCAGCTCCTCTTTGTATGTCTGGTGGAATTCAGCTATGAACACGTCTGAACCTGGACTTTTTTTTGTTGGTAGGCTATTAATTGCTGCCTCACCTTTTGCCCTTGTTATTGGTCTGGTCAAGGTTTCAACTTCTTCCTGTTTTAATGAGGAGGGTGCAAGTGTCCAGGAATTTATCAATTTCTTCCAGGTTTATTGGTTTATGTGCATAGAGTTGTTTGTAGTAATCTCTGATTGTAGCTTGTATTTCTGTAGAATCAGTGGTGATATCCACTTTATTGTTTTTTATTGCGTCTATTTGATCTTCTCCCTTTTCTTTTTTATTAATCTGGCTATCGGTCTATTTTGTTGATCTTTTCAAAAAACCAGCTCCTGAATTTGATTTTTTGAAGGGTTTGTATCTCTATCTCCTTCACGTCTGCTCTAATTTTAGTTATGTCTTGTCTTCTGCTAGCTTGTGAGTGTTTTTTATCTTGCTTCTCTAGTTCTTTCAATTCTGAAGATAGGCTGTCGATTTTAGATCTTTCCTCGCTTCTCTGGCGGGCATTGATTGATATAAATTTCCCTTTACACGTTGCTTTAAATGTGTCCCAGAGATTCTGGTACGTTGTGTCTTCATTCTTGTTGGTTTCAAAGAATATCTTTATTTCTGCCTTCATTTCATTGTTTATCCAGTCGACATTCAGGAGCCAGTTGTTCAGTTTCCATTAAGTTGTGTGGTTCTGAGTTAGTTTCTTAATTCTGAGTTCTAATTTGATTGCCCTGTGGTCTGAGAGACTGTTTATTATGATTTCCATTCTTTTGCATTTGCTGAGGATTGATTTACTTCCAATTATGTGGTCAGTTTTAGAGTAGGTGCCTTGAGGTTCTGAGAAGAATGTATATTCCGTGGATTTGGGGTGGAGATTTCTGTAGATGTGTATTAGGTCTACTTGGTCTAGATCTGAGTTCAAGTCCTATATATCATTGTTAATTTTCTGTCTCGTTGATCTGTCTATTATTGACAGTGGAGTGTTAAAGTCTCCCACTATTATTGTGTGGGAGTCTAAGTTTCTTTGTAGGTGGTTAAGAACTTGCTTTATATACCTGGGTGCTCCTGTATTGGATGCGTATATATTTAGGATCATTAGCTATTCTTGACGCATTGATCCTTTTACCATTATGTAATACCCTTCTTTGTCTCTTTTGATCTTTGTTGGTTTAAAGTCCATTTTCTCAGTACTAGGATTGCAACTCCTTCTTTTTTTTGCTCTCCATTTGCTTGATAAATCTTCCTCCATCCCTTTATTTTGAGCCTATCTGTGTCCTTGCATGTGAGGTGGGTTTCCTAAATACAGCACACCGATGCATCTTGAATTTTTATCCAATTTACCAGTCTGTGTCTTTTGATTGGGGCATTTAGTCCATTTACATTTAAGGTTAATATTGTTATGTGTGAATTTGATCCTGCCATTTTGATGCTAGCTGGATGTTTTGCCCATTAGTTGATACAGTTTCTTCATTGTGTTGATGGTCTTTGCCATTTGCTACATTTTAGGAACTGGTTGTTCCTTTCTTTGTTTAGTGCTTCTTTCAGGAGCTCTTGTAAGGCAGGCCTGGTGGTGACGAAATCTCTCAGCAATTGCTTGTCCATAAAGGATTTTCTTTTTCCTTGGCTTATGAAGCTTAGTTTGGCTGGATGTGAAAATTTCTAGGTTGAAAGTTCTTTTCTTTAAGGATGTTGAATATTGGCCCCCATGCTCTGCTGGCTAGTAGGGTTTCTACAAAGAGATCAGCTGTGAGTGTGATGGACGTCCCTTTGTGGGTAACCCGACCTTTCTCTCTGGCTGCCCTTAGCATTTTTTCCTTCATTTCAACCCTGGTGAATCTGACAATTATGTGCCTTGGGGTTGCTCTTCTTGAGGAATAACTTTGTAGTGTTCTCTGTATTTCCTGGACTTCAATATTGGCCTGCCTTGCTAGGTTGGGGTAGTTTTCCTGGATAATATCCGGAAGAGTGTTTTCCAGCTTGGATTCATTCTCTCTTTCACATTCAGGTACACCTATCAGACATAGATTAGGTCTTTTCACAAAATCTCATATTACTTGGTGTCTTGGTTCATTTCTTTTCACTCTTTTTTCTCTCTTCTTGCCTTCTCATTTTATTTCATTGAGTTGATCTTCAATCTCTGATATCCCTTCTTCTGCTTGGTTGATTCAGCTAATGAAACTTGGGTATGCTTTACGAAGTTCTTATGCTGTGTTTTTCAGCTCCATCAAGTCGTTTATATTCTTCTCTAAGCTGTTTATTCTAGTTAGCATCTCTTCTAACCTTTTTTCAAGGTTCTTAGTTTCTTTGCATTGGGTTAGCACATGTTCTTTTAGCTCTGAAAAGTTTGTTATTACCTACTTTCTGAAGCCTGTTTCTGTCAATTCATCAGATTCATTCTCCATCCATCTTTGATCCCTAGCTGGTGAGGAGTTGTGATCCCTTGGTGGAGGAGAGGCGTTTTGGTTTTTGGCGTTTCCATCCCTTTTGCGCTCATTTCTTCCTATCTTAGTGGGTTTATCTACCTGTGGTCTTTGTAGTTTTTGTTGATGTTGAAGCTATTTCTTTCTGTTTCTTAGATTTCCTTCTAATAGTTGGGCCCCTCTGCTGCAGGACTGCTGGAGTTCCACTCCAGACCCTGCTTGCCTGGGGATCACCCACAGGGGCTGCAGAACAGTAAGAGTTGCTTCCAGTTTCTGTTTCTGTTATCTTCCCCCGAGAAGGGTACCCGCCTAATGTTGGCCTAAGCTCTCCTTTATGAGGTGTCTCTTTGGGCATAAGGGGGTCAGGGAGCTGCTTGAGGAGACCGTTTGTCCCTTATAGGAGTTCAAGTGCTGTGTTGGGAGCTCCCTTGTTCCATGCAGAGCTGCTGCGCAGGTACATTTAAGTCTGCTGCCCTGGAACTCATAGCCGCCTCTTTTCCCAGGTGCTCTGTCCTAGGAAGTTGGCTTTATTTGTAAATTCCTGAGGTGCTGCTGCGTTTTTCACAGATGCTCTTCCCTGCACAAAGCAGTTTAGTTACACTCTGCCAGAAGAGGTGTTGCTGAGCTGCTGCAGGCTCTGCCCAGCTGCTGTGTCACTGCCTCAGTAGTGGTGGTTGCCCTTCCCCTCACTGAGCTGGACTGTCCTGGGTCCAGCTGAGCTTGCTGTGAAACTCTCAATCCAGAGCGTTTCAGATTGCTTGTTTTGTGGGGGTGGTGCCCGCCAAGCCAGATCACCTGACTCCCTGTGTCTCCCCCTCCCTTTCAGTTGAATGGGTGGCTCTGTCTCCCAGGCATTCCAGGCGCCAGTTGAAGTGGCCGCTCAGATTTGTGTGAGTTTCTGTGCGCCAACCTGGCACTGGCTGAAACCGCCATGCTGAACACTCATGGCGCTTTTCTGCCCAGGAGACTTCTGGTTGTGGGAAACTTGTTTGGAAATGCAGTGAGCATTTCACTGGGAGTGAAAACTTTTTTGGAAATGCAGTGAGCACTCACCCTCTGCATTGTTCCTGCTCTGAACTGCACTCTGGAGCTATTCCTATTTGGCCATCTTGGATCTCTACTGCTCTGTACATGAAATTCTTAGGCTCTTTTAACAAATCCAGTGCAGTAGCTTTGTAGCCAAAAGGTCTGCCTCTAGACTTTTCTCCACGTAGTGTTCTAAAAGTAACTCCTTTTTATTCTGATATCACCCAAATTCTATTAGGCAACAAAATAGAACTGTTTGTTGATTATCAAACATTGTGTACGTGTCCATGTCTATCCCAAATGTCTTTCTTTTTACCAATAAAATCTGTTATTGCTATCATTTATCCAATTAAAAATACAACATAGTTAGTGGAACTCTTCTTCCCACAGTAGACATTTTAATCTCTATTTTACTAATGTTGTTTTATCCTGCTATTATTTTATTGTAGTCTTTATATGTATATGTACATTATATTTCTTGAAAAGTCTTCTGAGGGCAGAGATTGACCTTTTCATTTTTGTATCTATCTAGTACCTTTCTCTTGTTTTGCATGAATTTTTCACTCAGAAATTATGTGTTGAATTGAGCAAAATATATAATGTAATTTGCTTATCAAAATTTGGTAACATGCAATTCATTGAATAAACATGTTTCATGTATGTATGAGGCATCACATCTAATAATTACAAATATCCCCCCCTAGATATTGTTATTCTGTTGCCAAAAAGAGGCAAATATCTGTTATGTTAGAAAAAGGATAAATATATATACTTTTGTAGAATACCAGAGGAAGTCCTCTGTGAGCAATTCTTCAATATAAGCTGAAAAATACAGCAATTGCACTTTTTACTTTATTTAAAAGAAAGCCTATATTTATAGATCAGCTGGCTATGCTTTCATAGAAATCTTTATAAATATTTGCCTACCTTGAGGCTTAAAGACGCTCCTTTATAAAATATCATTAAGAAGTTGTATTATAATTAAAATTTTGTTTACTGTAGGATCAAAGTTATTTTGTGACTTTTCCTTACCTTACAAATCGCAATAAATAGATATTTATTTCCTCGCTTTTAGTCAAATGATTGTAAATGAGCTTTGAGGGAATATTTTTCTTCAGATTTGTTGACTGGATTTTTGTAAGGCTGGGCTCCAAGCCATTCTTACCTCTTTAATATTCTTAGTAATTACTCCACACAGTGCTATTACTGCTCATTCTGTTCTTCATTTGCAGTAAGGGAGATACTGATTAATTAACTCTGAATCTATTGGCCAGGTTTTGTTAGTAATACAAAACATGCAAGTAGTCTTGGAGGGTGGGTCATTTTTAAGGGCTTTTCATCAGAATTTCTCGTTGTGCATGCCTCAGAATGACTCATCCTTCTGTTGTCCTCTGCATTGAATGGAAAGAGAGCTCAGCCTATGGTGACATTTCCATCATGTCTTGACTGTGTAGCATTATCTTAACTTTTATCAAATTTTGAATTTTCTCAAAAACTTTTATGGCCATTATGCTAATCATTTGATTCTCAGCACACCCAATAAGGCAGATGAAAGTGCATATGACCATGCGTATTTACATATAAGAAAACTGAAACCCAGATTATGTGAGTTAAGTTTAATGGCCAAAAACAGTTCTCGTGAGAATGAGCTCACTTCTATTTCTATAAAGTTATGCTGCTGTCATTGATTGATTATAATCTTCCTGGACAAAAATTTTATGTCTTCTGTGTAATTATTTTTACCCTACCTCAAAGAAGGGATTTTGAGATATAAAACTTATTTGAGGAATTTTGAGAAATGAAGAAGAACATAACGTTACTTAAGCTTGTATAGTTTCTATTTCATGTACTTTTTTTTCTTAAGGTCTAGAATCAGTGTAATGTACTAAGATTTTAGTAATTCTTTTTATTACTACTATTTATCACAGTTCAGTGGAACTTTCAGTGAAACACATGTATCAAAAATGACACCAAGAATGTTGAAGAACTAGTGAAAAATAAAAGCGTATAGCATGATCTACATGTGCAAATTTTCCTTCATTTGTCCCATTAAAGAACTTCTAATAAACTTTAAATAAACTATGTATTTTTAACTCAAGGAAAGCTATCTTCCAAACTGTGAAAGAACCAAAACTTACATGTGATATTCAAACCCACTTCCTGGTGTTGTGGCATACCTGAGTACACACTAATGCCAAGTGCACACTATGTTTTACAGACTTTTATGACATGATATTTTATTTCTAAAATTCTGATAATTTTAAAGACTGATGAGAAAAACCAAATATATGAAAATATAATCCAAATAGTTATGAATTTTGATTTTAGCATTTTACCACATATCTCAAAACTTACTAGAAACAAGGTTCTATTTTGGGCCATATATTGGTGTGTAGGGCACCTCACATTAGTTTTATACCATATAAACCACTTTCTACCCATAGTTGAAACTTTGCTGCAAGATACTACCAAACAAAGATTAAAGGAGATAGTGCTTCATAATATTGAAGAGTAAGTAGCTAATAGATATCTAGGTAGAATATTTAAGCTCATGGATTTATTTTTTTTACTCTTTGATGAAGAGAGTTTAACAAATTGGAAGTAACTTGTATATGTAAAATTTTGTCAGGTAAACCTCAACTCAGGTTGATGATGTTTCATAAGTAATTGCAACCCAGAGAACAGGTTGGAATTTAGTGTTACTGCTGTGTTTTTTAAACTTTCTCATCACCTTCACATTGTGTTGAAATGATCTTTATACGTAATTTTGTCTCTTTATGGGTATTTCATAGGATAGACAATAGCAATATCATCACAGATGTTTCTTCATGGGGAGAGACAGATGTGTTCATCTACAAGTAGTATCTACCATGAAGAACTTAATTCAGACAGATGCTATCTAATTAAAACATCATAAGATACATTCCTTCCCCTTCCCACCTCATACACAGACACATCTCAGAGATTAGTAGAAACAAAGTTCTAAATTAGCTGCAGAGGTTTTACATGTTTACCTTTATTCATGTCAATATATTTATAGATTATATCAAAGGTATTTCTTTATTACAGATTTCAAAAATAGATAATTTATGTATTTCTTTTCATAGGGATCTTCTTCTACTTCTCGAAACCTTTATTTGAACCAAAATTCTGTGCTCTTTAAGTTCAATATTTCTGAGTGATTTTCTGTTGAGAACAGAAAGCTACTGGATACTGCTTATCACGAAGCCCAATTCCCCTCCCTCTCACACAGTCCACATAATGCCCTCTTTGCCTAATTTTCGAATGACGGCTTATTGGCTTTCCAGGAAAATTTCCTGTTATCTCACTGAGACATACGTGCATTGCTTTCATCTATCTGAATGATTCTAATCACTTGCCTGTTTACAAATGTTGTTTTTTTTCACTTTGCTATTGTTCATTTACTTGTATGCATTGTCTTGGACCTCCAGCAGTACTATCTTGCTGGAAGTGGTGAGAGTGGTTATCCTTGTCTTGTCCCTGATTATAGAGACAAATATTTCAATTTTTCATATTAAGTGTGGTCGTAACTATGGATTTCTGATTATGATCTTTATTGTGTTCAGATACATTCTCTAATTTGTTGGGTTTTTATTATGAAAGAACGTTGATTTTTTTCAAATGTTTTCTCTGCATGTATTGACATGCACATATGACCTGAAACTGTGAAACTCCTAGAAGAAAATGTAGAAAACATCTCTTTGACACCAGTCTTAGCAATGATTATTTTGAATATGACACAAAAAACATAGGTAACAAAAGCCAAAATAAATAAGTGGGACTATATCAAACTAAAAAGCTTTTTCACGGCAAAGGGTACAATTCACACAAAATGAAAATGCGAAACATGAAATGGGAGAAAATATTTGCAAAACATATAGCTGATAAGGAGTTAATATCCAAAATATATTAAGATGTTATATATCACTCACTTCAAAATAAGCAAGGGACTTACATTAAATACATGTTTTTCCCAGAGAAGACCTGAAAATTGCTAATGAATATTTCAAAAAATTCTCAACACTATGAATCATCAGATAAATGCAAATTAAAACAGTGAGGAGCTATCTCTTTGTATCTATTAAGATGACTTATAAAAAGTCAAAAAATAACAAGTGTTCATTAGGTTGTGAAGAATAAATAATTGTTGTACACTGTTGGTGGGAATGTACTTTTGGGTACCTGTTGTGGAAAAGAGTATGGAGATTCCTCAAATATTAAAAACAGAACTACCAAATGATCTAGCAATTCCACTTCTAGGTATATATCTAAAGAAAATAAAATTAGTGCCTAGAAGAGAAATTTATACTTCCATGATTATTGCAGAAATTTAAAAATAGCTAAAGTATGAAAGCAACCGAAGTGTCTGTTGATGGATGAATACAATAAGTGGTATACATATAAAATGCACACATACACACATACAAACGTTATTCAGCCATAAAACAACAAGGAAGTTATGCTATTTGTCAGAACTTGGATGAACCTGGAGGATATTTTGCTAATTGAAATGAACCAGACACAGAAATGCAAATGCTATATAATCTCACTTGTGTGTAGAATCTAAAAACAGTTGGACTCCTATAAGCAGAGGATAGAAGAGTGGTTGCCAGGTGCTAGGGGAATGGGGAAAATGGGGAGATACTGGTCAAGGGTACAAAACTTTTAGTTATAAGTGAGTAAGTTCTAGAGGTCTAATGGACATTATGGTCACTGTAGTTAAATGCCTTGCCTCACTTCCAACATGCACACATTCACACTGATTTATTCATCTTCATCCACACCTATGGTTTCCTATCAGGTTCTCTCTAAGTACATCACTGAGGAAGAAAATGTCTGCATGATATTCTGACAGACACGAAAGGATATTGTTTTATTATTTCCATGGCAATCTGAGATGGTACTAAAAGATGGTAAAATGAAATCCTTCATGTGGGTAGATATTCATCTACTGCATCTTGATCTACTTTGCTTAGATGAAGAGATAGCCAGAGGTGCAAGTCTGTATTAAATTTTTGGCAACGGCTCATGGTTTGGGTAGGTAGTCAAAATATGGGAAGAAAGTGATCACAAGATGCCAAAGAAGTGTAAAGAAGAGGCATGTGGATGTATCTTTCACAATGATCATAAAGTGTAGAATATCAGTGTCCCAGATATCTTGTCTCTAGACAGTGCTCATTGCTGAGAAGGGCTCAGAAAGCAGTGGGAAAAGTAACTATCCTTGAATATCAGTTAACTTCTTTCCTCACACTCCTAAATTCTTGCTCAGCGAGCTCATCTAAGAAGTGCCTGTGGCACTGAGGATGAAGAAATTATGCTTGGGCTAAAGAAGATGGGCTTCTCCTCATTGGGGCTAATTTATTTTCTGCCATTGCTGTGTGTTCAACCAACCAACAACAGAAAAATACCATGAGCCCCTGGTGTAACCATTCTTAGTGAGGACTAGCCAAACACTTGAAGGCAGCTTGTCATATCAAGACTTTTTTCAATCATGAAGGAAGAAGAAAGCAATTCTGACTCGTATAGATACTTATTCTTGCTGTGGATTTGCTGCTTCTCCTACAGACACCTCTGCCAACAGTGCTACCAAGGGACTTATGGAATGCTGTAAAATATATTCAATGAATGATATCCTTCACATCTTTTTTCTAGACAATCAGTCAACTTTCAAAAAAGTAACTGTAGCTGTAGGCTCATTGCCACAGAACATACTATTCTGATCAAGTAATTCGTTACCCAGAAGCAGTTGGTCTTACCAAATGTTCAAAAGGTCAATCAAAGCCCTTCCTATATTTTGTTGTCATTTCTCCATACCTCTGACACTATTATCAATACTACTAAGACAAGCAAACAAGTCGGTAATTTGACTAAAATTCCTTCAGTTTATTTAACTGTAAACCTCTTGGAGTATCAGTCAATATGTACATAATTAAAATACAGCGTAGTTTCTTTGATATATCCAAATACATTCTTATTTGTATTTATAATATATGTTACTAAATCAATATAATCTTCTGAGAATTATGGGTTTTGTAGGTTAATTAATGTGGTGGCAAAATGAATTTATATGATATGAAGAGGTTGAAAAAAAAGAGACTAACAAGTGAATAATTACCAAGCTTATTTCAAAACCCTACTAGCATTTCAGACCATGGACACCTAAAGACAGTTAATTATAGATTTATTAACAAGTGTTCCCCAGATTTATGTGATACATTATAAGCAGCTTATTACCGGGCCTTGTCTTAGAAATCATTGTGCAAAAACTACTTCAAAATATATAGAGAATGAATATAAAATAACCTGATATAAAGTAAGTGGGTTTCCTCACACAAAAGATTTAAAAACTTAATTTTAGCCTTAAAAATACTTAAATAAAAGAGAATTCTATGAGCAGAAGTTAAAATGCTTAATAATTTCTACCCTCCAAAACCATGAAAATCATTGATTACTAAATACTCTGCTTATAGCAATTGCCTATATAAAATGACTGAATTTCAGTAGTCAGGGTCCTGATGTTTTAATCAGTGTTTGATTATTCTTAATGAGTGTGTGATTACTCTCCAGGTAGTGTGCCTGTGTCAATAAGACAGATTATATGATCAGCATCTGCTTTACCAAGGTAGAGAAATTGAAAATCTGGGATTATAGGCACCAGGATATGACTATGTGGAGACTCCTTGATACTTCAAGTTGCTGATTTAAAAAATCTTAGGTGAAAAATTTAAAGTAGTATATCTACTTCATCTAAATGTGGGCTTTGCTACCAAGATACAGAATTTGAAGGGTCCAAAGTCTAACATGCCAACTTGTTAACCTAAATAGGTCATTGGTATGCCAAACATTTTGTATGGAAGAATTTCCAAATAATAGGACATTGACTTTAGTGGTCATAGCTCACGATTTCCTACAAAATATACATCACCATGCATATGTTGTACAAAAACTCCCGTATGTGATACAACCTCCTTTAAATTGCACTATCCTTTATCTTAAATTATTGAAAGTCAATGCAGCTGTCAGAATCACTGTGGTAGTAAATCTACCACCTGTTCAATTTCTAGGCTATGCTGAAAATAAATGGTAATCCAATTATGTTATACTTTCTGCAAAGGATTTTCACTGAAATGCTTGATTTCTGAGTTAGTATAAAGCCCTCTTGTGAGGAAGAATACAATCCAAAGCACTCTATCACTAACTTTGGTATTTTATTATGCAAAATGAGAATGACTTTTAACTCAACTATTTAACATATATGAACTTAATTAGATACTTGCCTGGTAATATAAAGTCAAAGGTAATTTTCAAAGGGCACCTTATTTTGCTTCTTCTTAGTACTGACATCTGCTTTGCGATTAATCAGATCTATTTTTCCATGCACTATATAAAAATAAAGTTAGATTCTATACCCTCCTTGTATTTTATCTTCTCAACTAAGATGTTCAGTATCCCCCCTGTTATAAATATGAGAAAAGAGGCTGTTGGAAATCTCATAATTTTCTGCCAGGTGCTATGGCTCATGCCTGTAATCCCAGCAGTCTGTGAGGCTGAGGAGGTTGGATCGCCTGAGGTCAGAGGTTCGAGACCAGCCAGGCCAACATCATGAATCCCCATCTCTACTAGAAATACAAAAATTAGCCGGGCTTGGTTGCTCATGTCTGTAGTCCCAGCTACTTGAGAGGCTGAGGAAGGGGAATACCTTGAACACAGGAGGCAGAGGTTGCAGTGAGCCAAGATCCTGCCACTACACTCCAGCCCAGGTGACAGAGTGAGACTCTGTCTCCAAAAAAACAAAAGAAACAAACAAACCAAAAAATCTTATAATGTTCTAATTGGGAGAAATAGAATGCTACCTTAGGGGTAATAGTACTCTTTCAAAATTATTAACATAAGTAAGATCAGTTATTCACTGTCTTTCTTTCCTTCTAACTGTTCCAATTAACTTGAATTCCCTTGACTTATATCTTGCTTTAAAAATGGTGGCAAAATTGTAGGCAGTTTCTAGTAGCAATAAGGAGTCAGGTACTTGGTTCTGGCTTTATTGCTACTTGATTTGTCATATTGGTCAAATTACCAAAATATTATGGATGGGAATTTTTTATTTTGTGTTAGAAATTTAATAGTATTCATGTTCCCCTCTTTCAGGGATATAAATATAATACAAATGCAGGTGTTCAGTTAGGCACAAAAATAAGTCACTATATTTTCAGCATTGTACATTAAAAATGCTTCTGAAAAGTCTCATTTATAAAATTTATCTACCAGCAAATAACTATCGCAGATCTAGTTATAATTTAAAATGTTTCCTGAACACATCTGGGATTAGGAGACAATAAATCACTTTATTGTGTAGTATTACTGTGGTCTGAATTCTGTCCCCTGAGACTTTGTAAGTTGAAACCCTTATCCCTAATGTGATGGCATTTGGAGATAGGGCCTCTGGAAAGGTAATTAGGGTAAAATGAGATCATCAAGATGGGACCCAAATTCCAAATGATTGGTGTTCTTATAAGAGGAGAGATTCCAAATACCTTTCTTGCTCCACTTGTGCACATAGAAAAGGCCATGTGAGGAGAGATCCAAGATGGCCGTTTAGAAGCAGCTCAGGATTGTAGCTCCCAGTGAAAGCACAGAGAGCGAGTGGACGCCGCAATTTCAGATGAATTTCTGTTGCCCACAAACTGGGAGATACCCAGCGGAGGAGCCACACGGGTTGCCAGCGCGACTCTTTTGGCCGGTGTGGTGCCGGCGCCCCGGTACTGCGCTTTTTAATGCAGAGTACACGGGACTGGGTGCCCTTTGAGCCAGGCTCAGCTGGTCCCATCCCCACAAGGAGAAGAGCAATTGGAAGCACTGAGGACTGAGAGTTTCATAGTAAGCACAGCTGAACCCGGGAAGGCCTAGCTCCATGGGGAAGGGGCATCCGCTGAAGGAAAACGAAGAAACAGAAAAAACTTCATCACCAACAAGCCGGACGTCCGCTCAGACCCAATCTGAAAGTCGGCAGTTACAAAGATGACAGGTGTATAAATCCACAAAAATGGGAAAAAACCAGTGCAAAAAGGCTGAGAACACCCGAAATCAGAATGCCCCTGCTCTTACAGGGGATCGCAGCTCCTCCTCAGCAAGAGAACAAGGCCTGACGGAGAATGAGTGCGATGAACTGACAGAATCAGGCTTCAGAAGATGGATAATAAGAAACTTCTGTGAGCTAAAAGAACATGTACTAACCCAATGCAAAGAAACTAAGAACCTTGAAAGAAGATTTAATGAAATGCTAACGAGAATGGACAACTTAGAGAGGAATATAA
>CAUYLG010050443.1:0-28942 GCA_963573385.1 Cacajao melanocephalus
GTAGAACAAGAATCCTGTTCTCTCTCCCTCTTTTTCTTCCTCTTTCTTTCTCTCATACATTCTTTTTCTTTCTTTCTTTCACTCTCACTTTCTTTCCTCTCTTTTTCTTTCTTTCAAAAAAAAAAAAAAAAAAAAAAAAAAGAAAGGCTCCACGTTCCAGAGAGTGCCTTACCATGCTAGAGTGTCTGTCAACACAGGCGCTGGTTACGGGCCAAACCGTGGCCCTCCAAAGTGCTATGTTGAAGTGACCTCACAATGTGGCTGTATTTCGAGATAAGATCTTTAAAGAAGTGATTAAGGTAAAACGAGGTCATAGGGTGGAGCCTAATCCATTGTGACTGATGTGCTTCTAATCCAATGGGACTGGTGTGCTTCTAAGAAGGGGAGGTTAGGACACAGACGTGCACAGAGGGAAGGCCATATGAACACAGAGGGAGAAGACGGCCATCTACAACCCAAGGAGAGAGGCCTCAGAAGACGATAACCCTGCCCATACCTTGAGCTCCGATTTCCAGCCTGTAGAGGTGTGAGAAAGTTAATTTCTGTTGTGTAAGCTACCCAATCTGTGGAACTTTGTTATGACAGTCCTGATTGACTAATACAGTCCCTGAGAAACAGGGTAAAGGAATACCCCTCCCTCCACTTCCCACTGCTGGTCCATATTATACCATATGTGGGGGAGAGGGGGGAAACTGATTAGCAAAAGATAGTTCAAAGCACTGGATTTTGGGGCTTGTTTGTGATGCAGTATAAACTAGTTAATTGTTTAGTATGCAAGACTGGAGTTCAAGAGGAAAAGCTGGGCTGGAGATAGAGCTTTGGGAATTATACACACAGAGGAGATATTTGAAGAAACGGATGAGAGATGGTTGGCATGGGACTGCAGGGAGTGTGGTAAGGTTGGAAAACCTGTGTGATGTTATTAGGACTGCATGCTGAGCAATGCTTAAAACATGTTGATACAAAGAGTTTCCTTGGAGTAGATGAACCTTAACCTTTTTCAGTGTTTCTGGTGGACAATCTGGAAAAATTATCTAAACACCTTTAACTATATAACTTCATTGGCCAAAGCAAGCTCACCTTTCGGGATTGCTTTTTCATAAATGGAGATGGTACAAATATTTAGCTGCTGGGTGTTTGTGCAGTTCTGTTTATACCGGGAAAAACCAGAAGTAACCTGTATGTCAAAAAATGAAGGATTAATTTTTTAAAATTCTAGGATATCTGCCAAATATAACACCGTGGTCATTGAAAACAATGTTGAGGGGATTTTAAAAATTTGAGGTGAAATTTTTCACATGCCACAAAAATAAGCACTTTAAAGTGAACAACCTAGTGGCAGTTAGAACATTTACATTTTGCCCAACTAACAGCTTAATCTAGTTTCAAAACGTTTTCATTACCCCAAAAGGAAACCCACAAACATGAAGCGGTTACTCCCCATTTCCCTGTCCCTCCACCACTTATCCTGCTTTCTGTCTCTATGGATTTGCCTATTTTGGGTATGTCAAAACAATGGAACCATATGACATTTGAGCTTCTGGGTCTCACTTTAGAGTGTTTTTTAGGTTTATTCATGTTGTAGAGCATGTATTAGTTTATCATTTCTTATTATCACTCAGTAATGTTCCATTGCATGTGTATATCACAATTTGTTTATCCATTCATCCATTGATGAACATGTGGGTTGCTTCCACTTTTTGGCTATTATGAATAGTGCTGCAAACATGCACATACATGCATTTGGGTACTTGTTTTCAATTCATTTGAGTGTATACTTAGGAGTGGAATTGCTGGCCATAAATTAAGTTTTGGAGGAACCAAAAAGAAACTGTTTCCTGCAGCAGCTGAACCGT
This sequence comes from Cacajao melanocephalus, assembly GCA_963573385.1. NCBI lineage: Eukaryota > Metazoa > Chordata > Mammalia > Primates > Pitheciidae > Cacajao > Cacajao melanocephalus. Next base: position 1,857 of record CAUYLG010050443.1, read on the forward strand.
TTTACATTCCCACCACCAATGTACGAGGGCTTCAATTTTTCCACATCCTTGCCAACACTTATTTTCTGTGTTTAACTTTATTTTTGAGGTAGGTTCTTACTCTGTCACCCAGGCTAGAGTGCAGTGGTGTGATAATAGTTCCCTGCAAACTCAAACTCCTGAGCTCAAGTAATCCTTCAGCCTCAGCCTCCCAAGTAGCAGGGACTACAGATGTGCACCACCATGCCTGGTTAATTTTTCAAATGTTTTGTAGAGACAAGGTCTTGCTATATTGCTCAGGCTGGTCTCAAACTTCTGGCCTCAAGTGATCCTCCCAACTTGGCTTCCCAAAATGTTGGGGTTACAGGCATGAGTCATTATGTCTAGCCTATTTTCTGTCTTTAAAAAAAGATTTACTATAGCCATTCTAGTAGGTGTGAAGTGGTATCATCTTGTGGTTTTGATTCACATTTCCCTAAAGACTAATGCTATTGAGCATCTTTTTATGTGCTTCTTGGCCATTTGTGTATCTTCTTTAGAGAAATGTGTATTTGAGTCTGTCTCCTTTTTTTTTTAGTTTAATTGTTTTACTTTTTGTTGTTGAGTTGTAGGAGTTCTTTACATATTGTGGATACTGGATATATAATTTGCAAATATTTCCTCCCATTTTTGTATGCTATCTTTTTACTTTCGCAGTTAGATATCTATTCAGTTGTCTCAGATGGGGAATTTTAATAATGTAAAAGTCATTCACAATATATGTAGTGGAAAAAACATGATTTATAACAGCCCAGTATAAAAATGGTCCCATTTTTTCCTACAAATATACATATATGTTTAAGTAAACTAAATATCACCTTTATCCACATGTAATACTTGGTCTCATGCTGGATTGTACAGATGACCAAGTAGCTCTTGAATTTTCTGAGAAAGAGCCTGCTAATTTAGGTATCATTGAACAATACAATAAAGTAGGTTTACACTTCACGTCCTTAAGCAAGCACTAGTCCATCAGTCAGATCTAGTTTTGAAAGTCCTTCTTTTCCCTACTTTGATGCCAATAGGTTTGTTTTGCCGTTCATCTTTAATACAACACTCAACATCCCTGGCCTCTGTACACTTTCTCCAGGCTTTCCCTCTAGCCCCAAACACATTGGTATCTCCTTTAATTATGTAGAATAATCCTCTGTTTCAGCTTTTAACTCCAAATTTGCATTACCCCTCCCATTATAGTGTTTTACAAAGGGATCTCCTGTTACCAGCATCCTTTCTCCCACCCCTTAATAGGGGTGGCAGTGGGTAACGACAGCAATGACAACTGTTTTTATGTGACATACAGTAAAAAGTGCTGGGCTAGGCGCGGTGGCTCACGCCTGTAATCCCAGCACTTTGGGAGGCCAACGTAGGTGGATCGCGAGGTCAGGAGTTCAAGACCAGCCTGGTCAAGATGGTGAAACCCCATCTCTACTAAAGCTACAAAAATTAGCCAGGGGTGGTGTTGGGTGCTTGTAATCCCAGCTGCTCAGAGGCTGAGGCAGGAGAATCACTTGAACCTGTGTGGCAGAGGTTGCAGTGAATGAAGATCTCACCACTGCACTCTAGCCTGGGCCAAAGAGCGAGACTCCATCTCAAAAAAAAAAAAGTTCTGGAAAAATCCATAGTCACAATTATTTTCTCTAGGCAATGGGATCACAGGTGATATTAATTTTCCTGCTTTTGCTTATTTGTGTTTTATTCAATAAACACACATTAATTTTAAAATAAGGAAATGTTATTTAAAAACAAATCCCCAGTGGAAAAACAGTAACCAAAAGTAATATCTTTCCTCTTTCTTAAAACCCTGTGAGATAATAAAGAGTAAATGAATTTCTTAAAAAGGGATAAACTCACAAAGACCAAAATAAATAGAAGATGAAGCAAGAGTAAACAGATTTCAGAACATTTTTGGTTGCAGTGAGCCAAGATTGCGCCATCGCACTCCAGCCTGGGCCACAGGGTGAGACTCCATCTCAAAAAATAAAAAAGAAATGTACTGAGGGGAGGCTCTTCAGGAAAATTGAAAGGGAGCAAGAAAAGCAGATAAGGAAGGGGAAGAGCTGAGCACTGTGTGGCCTCAGGTAAACTCCAGCTTTCGCGGATCTCTGGGGGAGCCCAGGCTCAGAAATTGCTCTGCAAAGCTGTCCCACCTTGTGGCAGAAGTATATCAGTAAATGCATGCATGACTCCTGGGTAAGATGTAATTTCCCAGGCACTACACAGTGAGGGTGCTTTGTCATTCAAGGGCAATGCTCCAGGAAGGTACCAGGTGTAAGTCATCAGATGCCACTCACAGCAGCTGGGAGATGAGGCCACTGGCTGCATCAGCAGCATCTACTCCACCATGCCAGAAATCTCAAGGACAAATGTACAATCTGTATTACTTTTGGTTGCAAATGAAGACAGCTACCCTCAACTAACCTAAGGGCAAACAGTCTATGGAGGGGTTTTATTTTATTTGAGACAGGGTCTTACTCTGTCACCCAGGCTGGAGTGCAGTGGAACAATCACAGCTCATCCTCCAGGGCTCAAGCAATCCTCCCACCTCAGCCTCTCAAGTAGCTGGAACCGCAGGTGTGTGCCACCATGCCCAGCTCATTTTAAATTTTGAATTGGAGAGACAAGGGTCTACTATATTGCCCAGGCTGATCTCAAATTCCTGGCCTCAAGTGATGGGAGGGGTTTTATTGACTCACGTAATTAAAAATCAGATTTGGCTGCATTCAGGGCTCAAATAATGTCACCTGAGGTCCATCTATCTTTTCCTCCCTCAGGTAGGATCTTTCATTGTGATGATAATGACGACACCCCGCAGCCCAAGATCCCCCTCCTGTTGGTTTAGCAATCCCAGTGGAAAGAGAAGGTTTCTCTTACCTCTGGCAGAAAAGTACCAGGGAGGTTATCGACTGGCCCCTTTAAGGCATATGCTTATCCCTGAGCCAACCATTCCAGGGATGGGGATTGGGGGGCAGAGGGGATAAGAGGAGGAACCTGAGTACTCTGATTGTGGTGACTGACAGGGGCAACCCTATCCAAACCACACGTAAAGAGTTTCCCATAGAAAAAAGGGATTCAATTACCAGAAGGAGAAAAGAATGTTAAATGGGCAAAACAAACACACAAACAATCATCATCCATTACCACTCATTTTTCTAGTTCTTCTTATTCTCCTGTGGTCAGACCCTTAATTATCGGAAGAGAGGAGATTTCACAACTTTATTCACTCTATCCACGCAGTTCAGGAGTAATATCCACTCTCCTAACCTTGGCTACCATCTTTAAGAAGCCCAGGGAATTGATGGGAAGTAATATTTGTGACTCTGCTTACTTGGTCTCAATTCTGTTTTATGCCGAGGAACTCTAGGGAGAGAAGAGGGTTTATGGAAGGTCAAAACAGAAGTAACAATTTTTTGACCCAATGATAAGACGATAAATTCTTTAGCTATGAGGTCTTGAATCAGGATGTGATGACCTTTTCAGTGTTCAAGTTGTGTGTCTTGTCAACCTGGCTATTAACAGGAACTGAGGGAAGCCTGGGGGCTGGGAGAATGAAATGTCCTATCATGATACTTTCAGCAATTACAGTTAAGCTAAACAGGATTCATCCCTTTTTTTCTTTAGCATTGAAACTGTTTTAATGAAATAGAGGATGACATTTCTGAAAAGAATACATAATTTACTTCTACAATGGATTTTTTTTCTTATTCACATGAATATGTCTCAGCTCAGAATCCCTAAGCTGCTTTTAGTAAGTGAACATTATACCTTGCATCAAAACGAGATTCTGATTCAGACTTTAAACATCCACTTCCCTGTAATCTTGCTCCTCCAAACCTATTTCTATCTCAAGTCTGGACCTTGTGGGACAAACAGGAAAAAGGAAAAACTGAGTTTTAATAAAGTCATTATATAAAAAGTCAATTCTGAAAAGCAAAATGACAGGGAAGTGTCAAATGCTGCGCAATGGCAATTTCTAGTGTAGGAAGACAGGAAGGTCACCGAGGAGATTCTCACCTCTGGAGGGGTGGTGTCGGCTGCAGACTACTCTACAGAATCATCTGGGATGCTTGTTAAAAAGACAGATGCCAGGGACACACCCTAGACCTAATGAAACACAACCTCTGGGGATGGGGCCAGGTATTTATATGTTTAAAAAGTATCTCGGCCAGGCACGGTGGCTCATGCCTGTAATCTTTGGGAGGCCGAGGCAGGCAGATCTTAAGGTCAGGAGTTCAAGACCATCCTGGCCAACATGGTGAAATCCTGTCTCTACTAAAAATACAAAAATAAGCCAGGCCTAGTGGCACATGCCTGTAGTCCCAGCTACTCCAGAGGCTGAGGCAGGAGAATCACTGGAACTCCGGAGGTGGAGATTGCAGTGAGCTGAGATTGCGCCACTAAACTCCAGCCTGGCGATGGAGCAAGACTCTGTCTCAAAAAACAAAACAAAACAAAACAAAAAGTATCTCAGGCTGGGCATGGTGGCTAGTGCCTGTAATCCCAGCACTTTGAGAGGCTGAGGCGGGTGAATCATTTGAGGTCAGGGGCTCGAGACCAGCCTGGCCAACAATGGTGAGACCCCTGTGTCTACTGAAAATACAAAAATTAGCTGGGCATGGTGGCAGGCGCCTGTAATCCCAGCTACTTGGGAGGATGAGGCAGGAGAATAGATTGAACCCAGGAGGTAGAGGTTGGAGTGAGCCAATATCAGGTCACTGCACTCCAGCCTGGGTGACAGAGCCAGGCTCGGTCTCAAAATAATAATGATAATTTAAAAAAAGTATACCAGGCCAGCTGCGGTGGCTCATGCCTGTAATCTCAGCACTTTGGGAGCCCAGCGTGGGCAGATCACTTGAGCCCAGTAATTGGAGACCAGCCTGGGCAACAAGGAAAAGCCCTGTCTCTCAAAAAAAAATTTAGCTGAGTGTGGTGGTGCATATCGGTAGTAGCAGCTACTCAGGAGGCTAAGATGGGAGGATCACCTGAGCCTGGGAGGTCAAGGTTACAGTGAGTTGTGACTGTACCACTGCACTCCAACCTGAGTGACAGAGTGAGACCCTGCCTCAAAAAAAAAAAAAAAAAAAATTTGTGTCGGGTGGTTCTGGTGCACATTAATATATTAATGCTTAGAGCTGCCATCCGAAACAGAGAGCCATTGCAAGTGGAATTGCATCTTCGGTACCTGACTGTGCATGGTATTTCATAGACACTTAAATTTTAAAGCTGCTTTGGACAGCTAAACCTTTGTAAGGACAGATAAAGAAATTAGCAATGCAGTTGCAATGTCATTCTTCCTAATCTGATCATTTTGTAAAAAGAGGGCAAGAAATGCTGAGCATGTGATTAGTATATTTAAAGAGAATGTACCATTTGATCAGGAAACACCTACCTTGAGTTTCAAAGGATAAAAGAAATTAAAGAATTGAGGCGAACTTAAAAATGCATTTCTTTGAAAAGTGTATTATTTAAAGTATCACTTGAGTATTCAAACTTTCTGCTAGCCAGCATCACCAGACTGTGTATATAACCACTCTAAATCTAAGGAGCTATTATGGAACAGCTCTGTCTCAAAGCAGTGCCAAATCAAAGAAACATTCGCAGTCAAAATGCTACCTGTTCCCTGGTGCCACTCCACTGAATCCCTGTGAAGGGATGCTCCCAGATGTCTCATTGGTGGACAGTGCTCTTCTGTACTGCTGGCTTATCAATCGGAAAGTGTGTTTTATTTGTGCCTCATGGAGGTTTGCAATTTCGAACCCAGCCTTAGTACCCTTTTGCAGTCGGGATTCACTTTCAGTAAATTTCAGCTAGCATGAAAAGAGAGCTTTTGGTCAACTTTTTACTTCTGATTCTGCCGCTGCTGTTCCCTGGGGAACTTAATACAATGTCACTCTCGGTAGCCATGGCTTAAGTTACTTATGGCCTGGCCAAGGCATACCCAAGGAAAAGGCAACACTTTCGTATCTACAAGTCACTCATATGTCGTCCGCAGTTCATTTTACTAACGATGAAACATTCTGGTGCAAATGGGAGCTCAGTTGAATGTTAAGGGGATGAGTAAAAGAGAAATCAAAGCTGGGCTCAGTGGCTCATGCCTGTAATCACAGCACTTTGGGAGGCGGAGGCAGGTGGATCACCTGAGGTCAGGAGTTCGAGACCAGCCTGATTGACATGGTGAAACCCTGTCTCTACTAAAAACAAAAAGTAGCCAGGCATGATGGTGCATGCCTGTAGTCCCAGCTACTGGGGAGGCTGAGGCAGGAGAATCACTTGAACCCGGGAGGCGGTTGCAGTGAGCTGAGATTGCACAATTGCACTCCAGCCTGGGCAACAAGAGCAAAATTCTGTCTCAAAAAAAAAAGAGAGAGAAATCAAGCCATTCACCTCTGTTTGCTTAGTAAATAAAGGATATGATAAAAATGCATTGTATTCTGCCACCATGTTCTGTTCACAAGATTAGCTGTATTCACTTCAAAATGACCAACTTCTGTTGTTGCTGGATCTGAACCATGAGTTCAGTCTCCATTCTCTCCCAGTGTCACCAGCTACTCAAAACCAATATCTCCCAAAATTGAACCAGTGGCTGTCAGAGAAACCTGGCAAGTGTTTGTCAGTAGTTCTTTGAGAAGGTATTCCCATTCTTACATAAACAACTAAAGAGGCATGATCAACTGATGGTATGGCTTTAAAAGCTTTGTTCTAAAAAAGAAAAGTAAAGAAACAGCTTCATTCTCACATTTAAATGAAAGAAACAGCATCTGGGTATCAGACTTTCTTGGAAATCCCGGGAGGGAGGCTGCTTGGTGCTGCTTAGATTTGGTATTCACTAATCATTCCAGGACTTTACCGGCCACCTGTGTCCTGTACTTGACCAGACCTGCCCTGCCTGGGAAAAGGGGCGGAAGTCTAAGGAGAGATTCCCCATCACCATCCTGTTCGCCAACATCCAGAAAGGGACCAAGTGCTCCAGAAAGAGCCTGGGGATGGCAAGACATGTCCATTCTATCTTTTCAATTCTAAGTCAAGTCAATCAACAGGCAAGGTTTTTTTTTTTGTTTTTTTTTTTTTGTTTTTGAGACAGACACTCTGTAGCCAGGCTGGAGTGCAGTGGTGGGATCTCAGCTCACTGCAACCTTCGTCACCTGAGTTCAAGCAGTTCTCCTGCTGCAGCCTCCCAAGTAGCTGGGACTACAGGCGTGTGCCTCCAAGCCTGGCTAATTTTTTTGTATTTTTAGAAGAGACCGGGTTTCACTGTGTTAACCAGGATGGTCTCAATCTTCTGACCTCGTGATCCACCCATCTCAGCCTCCCAAAGTGCTGGGATTACAGGCGCGAGGCACCGTGCCCAGCCACGAGCAAATCTTTTACTTATTAATTGGTTAGTTGGTTGATTTTTATAATTTTAGAAATTATAAAATACTTGTTTGTAGTATTTTCAAATAATACAGAAGCATATAAAGCAAAAAACTAAAGTCCCCAATTTATCGCCTTGCATTCCATTCTCCTCCTCAAAAATGACCAATTTGATGTTTGTTGTTCTATGCCTTTTTCTACACAGTTACGGTATGAGTATCAAGCCTTTCATTTGTACTAGCGCTTTTGAAAAAATGATTTTATTTTATTCTTAAGACAAGGTCTCACTATGTTGCCCAAGCTGGTCTCCAACCCCTGGGCTCAAGGTATCCTCAGGACTACAGATGTGCATCCCTGCACCTGGCTTGTACCAAGTGCTTTTTTACAAAGCTTGTTGACTTGAGCAAAGCATTGGTATTATCTTTTTGAATTTTTTTAAAAAATATGCATACTTTTTGAGAAACAGTTTCACTCTGTCACCCAGGCTGGAATGCAGTGGCATAATCTTGGCTCACTGCAACCCTTCGCCTCCTGGGTTCAAGCAATTCTCCTGCCTCAGCCTCCCAAGTAGCTATGACTATAGGTGAACGCCACCATGCCCAGCTAATTTTTGTATTTTTAGTAGAGATTGGGTTTTGCCATGTTGGCCAGACTGGTCTCAGTCTCCTGACCTCAAGTGATCTGCCCGCTACAGCCTCCCAAAGAAATATTGAATTGTCAAATAAAGATAGAATATCTTCAAGGTATATAATGTGATGATTTGACATATGTATACATTGTGTAATGGTTACCACAGTCAAATTAATTAACACATCCATCACCACCCATGCTGTTCATTAGACCACCAGAACTTGTTCAGTTTATAACTGAAAATTTGTACCCTTTGGCCAACATCTCCCCATTTTTCCTACTCCCTACCTCTGTCAACTTCCATTCAACTCTGCTTCTATGAGTTCAAATTTTTTAGATTCCACTTATAAGTGGGATCATGCAGTAAGTATTTGTCTTTCTGGGCCTGGCTTGAGACTGACCCGACTCAGTAAGTGAGGAGTGCAGTAGTCTTTTCAGGCTTCTAGATTCCAGATCTAGAAGAGTCATTATTCCAGTTGCTATGCTTCTTGCAACAAGATTACTCTATAACTTTACGGTTTGAAAGAATAGAGCATTCATTTTGCTCACAAATGGCTATTTGGGCAGGACTAAGCAGGGTTAGCTCATCTGAGCTCCACCCACACACGCTGGGGTGTGCCAAGGCTGAAATCACCTGAAGTCTCATTCATCCCAGGTCTGGTAGGTGCTGCCAGCTGGAAGCTGGGACCTTAGCAGGGACTGTTGGCTGGAACAACCACACATGGCCTCTCTATGTGGCCCAGGGTTCCCCACGGCATGGTGGCTGGGCTCCAAAGCTTGGCATCTTGAGAAAGAGAGAGCCAGGCAGAAGCAATATTGCTTTTTATAACCCAGCCTTGCAGAAGCCATTCAGAGTCTCATCTATGGCACTCTATTCACTGAAGCTGTCAGAAAGCCCAACCAGGTCGAGAGGAAGGGAAAACAGACTCCACCCCTTAACAGGGAATGAAAAGTTCAGGAAAAGCATGTGGGACTAGAAATATTGGAAATACTGCTCTGGCCATTTTTTGAAAATATGATTTACCATATTCATGATATTAAATCAGGGCTACGATAGTTGATGCATTTCCTTTATGTTACATGGGCTCTTGCACTGCAGTGCACTTAAACCTGGGAGGGGACTGTGACCAAGCTAAAAGGGTGAGGACTGAGTTTCATCACCATACCAGACCTCTGAGAGGCTGGGGAAGGCAGGGCAGAAGAAATGAAGTAGAGTGGGGGGTGGAGGGAGCTGACAATAGCTTTTCCTTCTGCGGTCACAGCTGCACTGACCATTTAACATTCTAATAGGAGAAGGCTGGCATTTGTTGCAGGCATTTTGTTTATAATTGAATCTCTCCGTCTGAACACACAGGCAGAACAGTCCTGAGTATGGTACCAATATCGAGATTGATAAGGCTCATCACAGCTCAAGATTAACTATATATTCCTAATGTGTTCAGGTAAGATGCATCTCTACCTCCCGGCAGACAGAGACACAAACACAATGAGCCATGAAAGAAAGAAACAGAGATGCTGCTCAAGTGAAATGAGCCTTGATATGTCACCTTCCTCACCCTGTGTTTTTGTAGCCATACCTCCAGACTTCCAGATCTCTGCCTGAGGTTTACTGATGGTTTCTTTCAGGGATCATTAAAAGTGATTTGTGGGCTGGCAAGGCTTTTGTTTTCCATGCTCAGGATTCAGTTTATAGTACGCAGCTTGGGAAGGGGTGTTTGGAGGACGGGGTCCTCATCCAGGAAATCTACTCTGGGAAGTCCAAGAGGGCTTCAACAGTCCATTGGTGATCCGTGATGCTTGAGTGGGAGGAGTGGTTCCATGGGGATAGGGTGAGGGTAGATGGGGGGCCCAGGAGGTGGCTGCCCTCTCTATAGCAGAAGCCCTGAGACACAGGGCTTTGAGCAGCCTGCATTCAGGACCCTAGAGAAAGCAGCCAATGCTGCAGGGAGGAGAGTTCTTTCTCAGAGGACCAGGTCATCCAAGGAGCCTTCGGAGCATTTCCTTTCTTCCACGGCTGGAATCAGCTTCCTTCCCTGTGTCCCTCCTGGCCTCTTTCCTCTTGGGAGGTATTTTCGTTTACAAATGAATAGACCACTTGGACTTTGCGGATGCTTGGACTATGTTACTACACACATGTCAAGCACCAAAGTGCTCTTTGAAGACACCAGGGCTCTCTTTGGGTCAGCTTTGCACGCTGGTATGTATGCTTTTAGATTGCCCACCCTCAGAGAGAAGCCTCTCTCCCCAGAATCCTCTAAGGGCAGAGCCAGAATACCCAGCTGCCTAACTACTTTCTCTTCCTCCTCTCTCTCTATAATTTTAATCAGCAAAAATATTGAAAATGAGTAATTGGGGTTGAAAATAATGGCAAACACTGCAATGACTTTTACTTCAGCCTAATACTTGCACAGTACCTCCTTAATCCATGAAGTGATGCTGGTCCTTATATTTGTTTTGTTTGTTTGTTTGTTTGAGGCAAGTCTCACTCTGTTGCCCAGGCTGGGGTATAGTGGCGCCATCTTGGCTCACTGAAACCTCCACCCCCCAGGTTCAAGCAATTCTCATGCCTCAGCTTCCCGAGTAGCTGGGACAACAGACACACGCCACTACGCCTGGCTACTTTTTGTAGTTTTTAGTAGAGACGGGGTTTCACCATGTTGGCCAGGCTAGTCTCAAATGCCTGACCTCAGGTGATCCACCCAGCTCCGTCTTCCAAAGTGCTGGGATTACAGGCATGAGCCACCATACCCAGCTGGTCCTTATACTCATTATCAGAAATAAATCCCATTGCACTGTGTGGTTCAATCTCAGATCAGGGTCTTACTCAGAGAAACAACCTAGCAGCAAACATGTAAAGCAGATTTAATCTATAGTGGTATGACAGTCAGTTTTCTGTGACTTGGCTAGGCTGTAGTATACACTTAAGCATGAATCTAGGTGTTGCTGTGGGTATGTTGGAGATGTGGCTTTAAGTCAAGGAACTTACCCTCAATAATGTGTGTGTGTGTGGGGGGTGGGGAGGTGGTGCTTATTAGTCAGTTAGAAGACCTTAAGAATAAAACTGAGGTTTTCCTGAGGAGGAAGGAATTCTGCTTGAAGACGGCCGCATCAGCTCCTGACCCAGAGCTTCCAGCCTGCTAACCTGCTAGCTTGTTCTGCAGATTTCAGATTTGTCAACCCCCAAAACTGCATAAGCTAATTCCTTAAAAAAAAAAAAATATATATATATATATATATCGCACATGTACATACATGATAGATCTATATCCACATCTAAATTTCTCTCTCTTTTTTTTTTCTTGGAGACAGAATCTTTCTCTGTTGCCCAGGTTGGACTCCAGTGGTGCAATCACAGCCCACTGTAGCCTTGACCTCCTGGGCTCAGGCAATCCTCTCACCTCAGCCTCTTGAGTATCTGGAACCACAGGCACACACCATGACTCCCAGGTAATTTTTAAATTATTATTATTTGTAGAGACAGCAGTCTCCCTGTGTTGCCCAGGCTGGTCTTGAACTCCTGGACTAAAGGGATCCTCCCACCTCGGCCTCCCAAAATGCTGGGATTACAGGTGTGAGCCACTGTGCCTGGCACATATCTACCTCTCTACCTCTATCTCTGTCTATTATCTATCTCTATCTCTTACTGATTCCATTTTTCTGGAGAACCTGACAGATACAACTGGCATCTACTGAAAAAGAATGAAGTGGAGCCAGTTCATAGTCCACAGAAAGGTTGATTGAATTTCCTTGTTTCTCTTGTCATTCTGTTCTCCAAGCCCTAACCTCTGGCACCCTCTCTGCAACCTTCCTCAGTCACATCTCACTCCCCTGCCCCTGAGACCTCCCTTGCTCTCTCCCCTTCTCCCCTCTGCTGGTCTCTCTTGGAGTCAACCCACGCCTTTCCCACAGAGATTCACCCAGCCTGGTGCCTCTGCCTCCACTGAATAACTCTATCTGCCCAGGTGTGAGATGGAGAAAAAGGACAATGGGATTGAGACAGCTGAGTAAAAAGGGCCTCCCTGGAGAATTTCCAGCCAACCTGTGCACTGGGAGGATGGGGTGGAGCCTTGGAAAGTTTGTGGCATTTGCAGTGGGGAGGAGCCTGGCCTTTCCTGCTCCTGGGTGGTGACCTGAAATTCAATCTGTAAGATGGGAGCCTGTTAACTGGAAGCCCTCATGCTTTGCTGAGAGTCTTTTTCCTTTTCCCCCAATAAATTCCTTAACCCCTCACCCTTCAAAGTGTCTGCATGCCTAATCTTTCCTGGTCCTGTGTCAAGAACCTGGTTTTTCCTACAACAGGACCTGCTGAGTGGACCAGCCACACCTGCATGTCAGGCAAAAGTGAGGGAAAAGGGCACTCATATCGTAGTTATTTTGTATTCTAATTAAACGTTCCCAAACAACTTTTACATTTGAATGATTTAAAAACTCCTCAAATCTCCATAACAACCTATAATGTTTACCTTATAAAGTAGATTGGTTAGGTATTATTCTTTTTTTTAAAGAGGTTAGAAAGCCAACAATTAGAGAAATTAAACATTATATCCATGAAATAGGTCTTACTTTACTTTCTTTTTTTTTTTTTTTTTTTCTTGAGACAGTCTCTCTCTGTCACCCAGGCTGGAGTGCAGTGATGCCATCTTGGCCCACTGCAACCTCCACCTCCCAGGTCCAAGGGATTCTCCTGCCTCAGCCTCCAGAATAGCTGGGACTACAGGTACATGCCACCATACCCAGCTAATTTTTTTTTCCTATTTTTAGTAGAGAAGGGGTTTCACTGTGTTAGCCAGGATGATCTCAATCTCCTGACCTCATGATCTGCCCATCCCGGCCTCCCAAAGTGCTGGGATTACAGGTGTGAGCCACCGCGCCTGGCCTACTTTACTAATTATGAAGTTGAAGTTACAACCTAAGATTTCTGACCCCACCACACTATGCTGGCTCTTTAGAAAAGAGAACATACTTGGTTCACATTAATTTATTCATTTAACAAACATGCATCAAAGACTAGGGATCCGGTATGGACTGAATATAAAGGTGAAGAAGACACAGTCCCAGCCTTCAAGGAAGGAGAGTGGGAGCTGTTCTAGAAATGCAAAACCCCTTGTTTTCTCTCCACTTAGGAGAAAGGTAATTTGCAAAGCACCCTCCCCTAGGTGTCTCCTTCCGCCCACCTTCCCCTCCTTTCTCCTGGGACATTACCGGCACAGCTCACCCCAATCTAGCGGCTGTGTGTGTCAGGGACCCTGCCGATCATCTCATAGCTCTCCATGAAAGGTGTGGAGGCAGAGGTCCAGAGACAATGGCCTTCTGACATATGTACACACAGACTATGGTCAGGAGGATTGCTCTGTGGGTCCTCAAGGACTGGGAAACCAGCCTTGGAAGGAAAGGAAGTCCAGTGTAAGAACATTCTCAGCAAACTGACACAAGAACAGAAAACCAAACACCGCATGTTCTCACTCATAGGCGGGTGTTGAACAATGAGAATACATGGACACAGGGAGGGAGTATCACACACTGAGGTCTGTTGTGGGGGGTAGGGGAGGGACAGCGGGGGGTGGGGAGGTTGGAGGGGGACAACATGAGGAGAAATGCCAGATATAGGTGACGGGGGAATGGAGGCAGCAAACCACCTTGCCACGTATGCACCTATGCAACAATCCCGCATGATCTGCACATGTACCCCAGAACCTAAAGTACAATAAAAAAAAAAAAGGTTAAAAAAAAAAAGATTAACCTCAGGGCAGCTGGGAAAGAGGGCTCCCAAACTCTCTAGAACACCATGGACTCTCCCCACACTTACTATTTCTCCTCCCACTTTTTCTCCTATTAGTTTAAAAGTCATTAAAAGAGATAATTAAAAACAGAGAAGATGATTTTCAAGAGAAATAAGAAGGGGACAAAAAGAATGATACAAGGCAATAAAAGGGTTGAAAAAAGTATTTCAAAAGGCTCAAATTAGATAACAGCAATTATAAAAAATGAGAACAAATTTGAAAGATTAGCAATTAAAAATAGACATAGCATGGCTTAAAGTATGAAGTCAATTAGTAGTATAAAACAAAATTGAAAGTACTGTTATAAATTAAAATGATAATTAATTATACATTTTAAAGATGAATAATTAAAAAGTAGAGATAAATAGCATTAAGTTAAAAACCATAATTAAAATAATATTTTAGAAAAGATGAGTATATCAATAGAGAAATGGACAAAGAACATGAATTGACATATGAAGAAATACAAATAAAAATATGTATGTAAAAAATGTTCAGCCTTGCTAATAATAAAATAAATGCATATTAAAACTTGGAGCTATTGATTTCTGCTTACCAATTGGTAATAGTTTGAAAAATGATGTATTCCGCAACATCGGCGATACATGAAACAACCATTGCATGGCCCTGAACCATAAATTAGTTTAGCATACAGAGGTTGGCAAGACACATGAGAGAGTTGACACTGTACATACTCTTGTCCTCAGTAATTTCATTGCTAGGAATTTATCCTAGGGGGATAATCATAAATATGCACGGTGAGTTGTCTACAAGAATCTTCACCAACATCATTGTTAAAAATGTTGATGTTTAGTCCAGGGACGGTGGCTCATGCCTGTAATCCCAGCACTTTGTGAGGCCAAGGAGGGCCAACTCGCTTGAGAAAAGGAGTACAAGACCAACCTGGCCAACATGGTGAAACCACATCTCTACCAAAAATACAAAAAAGTTAGCTGGGCAGGGTGGCACATGCCTGTAGTCCCAGCTACTCGGGAGGCTACAGTGGAAGAATCACTTGAACCTGGGAGGTGGAGCTTGCAGTGAGCTGAGATCATGCCACTGCACTCCACTCTGGGCAACAGAGCAAGATCCTGTCTCAAAAAAAAAAAAAAGTTAATGTTTTAAACTTAGAGAAAAAATTCCTGAATGCCCAATAGTAGGAAGTTTGATAAATAAGATTTTTTACACAAAGGAATACTATACAATAATTTAAAATACTATTATAAAAGAGCATTTAATAACGTGGAAAAGAGAATCACAATATATTAAGCAAAAAACCCAGCAGGTTAAAAACAGTATGTACTATATGGTCCCATTTTTCTTGAAGAAAAAAAAGTTTATGTGTATATATTATTAATATATTAGAAATGGTTTTTTTAATGGATAGTGGGTATTTATAGGTGATTTTTAATTTTATTTTTTGAGATAGGGTCTTGCTCTGTCACCCAGGCTGGAGTACAGTGGTGTGATCATGGCTCACTGTGGCCTTGAACTCTCAGGCTCAACTCATCCTCCCACCTCAGTCTCCTGGCTACCTGGGATCATAGGTGTGGGCCACCATACCTGACTAATTTTTAAGTTTTATTTTGTAGAGATGGGATCTCCCAATGTTGCCCAGATTGATCTGGAGCTCCTGGGATCAAGCGATCCTTCCATCTCAGCCTTCCATCTCGGCCTCCCAAAGTGCTGGGATTATGGCGTGAGCCACTGCACCTAGCTTTTGTGGGTGATTTTAATTTCCAAATCATCCATAACTTTTCATTTATCTACATTTACTACAATTAACACAGGTTATTTTTTATGTGTTTAATATACAAGTGTTACTCAAAAAGATCAAGGAAAATAGGATAACAGTTTAAAAATAAGAATTCTGGCCGGGCACTCTGGCTTAGGCCTGTAGTGCCAGCACTTTGGGAGGTGGAGGTGGGCGGATCACGAGGTCAGGAGATCATGACCTCCTGGACAACATGGTGAAACCCTGTCTCTACTAAAAATACAAAACTTATGCCAACATGGCAGCTCATGCCTGTAGTCCCAGCTACTTGGGAGGCTGAGGCAGGAGAATTGCTTGAACCAGGGAGGTGGAGGTCATAGTGAGTTGAGATTGTGCCACTGCATTCCAGCCTGGGTGACAGAAGGAGACTTTGTCTCAAAGGGAAAAAAAAAGAATTCTAAATTAAGAATTTAAAAATAGAATCCTTTTGAGTAACTTAAACATATAAAACATACACAAACCAAATAACATAGTGTGAAGGGATTGAAAATATAATCAATAATATATTTTAAATCAAGCAGAATAAAATGAACACCATCAAAATAACAAATTTATTGTTATTGAGTTTTTGGTGAATGCCAGACACTGTCTGTGCTAGGTGGTTTAAACACATTCAGTAAAATCAGTGTAGTGGGGCATTTCTTTATTGAAATGAATCAGTGGATAATGGGGGGAAAAGGCAGAAACATTTGAAAAGGGCATTTCAGTCCTTATCACAGCCTCTAGAATGGACATTCATCTCTCCTTGAGAAACCCTATCTTCACAGACAAGTCTTTTTTTTTTTTTTTTTTTTTTTTTGAGACAGAGTCTTGCTCTGTCACCCAGGCTGGAGTGCAGTGGCATGATTTCAGCTCACTGCAACCTCTGCTTCCCAGGTTCAAGTAATCCTCCCACTTCAGCCTCCCGAGTAGCTGGGATTACAGGTGTGTGCCACCATGCCCAGCTAATTTTTGTTTTATTTTTTTGAGACAGAGTCTCGCTCTATTGCCAGGTTGGAGTGCAGCGGCGCGATCCCGGCTCATTGCAACTTCCGTTTTCCGGTTTCAAGCAATTCTCCTGCCTCAGCCTCCTGAGTAGCTGGGACTACAGGCGCACACCACCACGCCCGGCTAATTTTTTGTACTTTTAGTAGAGACAGGGTTTCACCATGTTGGCCAGGATGGTCTCGATCTCTTGACCTCGTGATCCACCTGCCTCGGCCTCCTAAAGTGCTGGGATTACACGCGTGAGCCACCGCGCCCGGCCCTAATTTTTGTATTTTTAGTAGAGATGGGGTTTTCACCATGTTAGGCTGATCTTGAACTCCTGATCTCAGGTGATTCACCTGCCTTAGCCTCCCAAACTGCTGGGATTATAGGTGTGAGCTACCGTGCCTAGCCAAACACCCATGTCTTGGGAATAAATGATTTTCCTTCTGCCATTCACCAGCCATCAAGAATCAGTACATTCAAATAATTCCTCAGGCTCTAACCCATTCTGTATAGTTTTCGTCTCTGGTCAGTGCCCTAAGAGATTCCCCCTAACCCCTGACCGAGTCTCTACCTCCTACTCAAGGAACCAAAGGGACCAAGTATTCCTGGCCTTGTGCAATGACCATCCTATGCTATTCTAAAGGTTGGGAAAATGTGGGTGACTTTGGTACACAGGAGAGGTGTACACATTTATCAGTAAGAATGCTTTATGCGGCAACTTGCAGAAAACACTCAAAGGCAACCACTTCTCTGATATTTATCACCAAAGATTAATTTTGCCTGTTCCTTCCTCTTTAGTGTAGTGGTAAAACAATAATAATTTTGCCTGTTCTTAAACACCATGTAAATGGCCTTATGCAGCCCATATTCTTCTATGTCAGGCTTCTTTTGTTCGACATTATGCCTATGACACTCACCTGTGTTGTCAAGTATAGCGATAGTTTATTGTTTTTGTTGTAGCAAAGCATTCCATTCTGTGAATATACAATTTATGTATCTATCCTAAAGCTGATGGACATTTGGGCTATTTTCTGCTTGGGGCTCTTGTGAATAAAGCTGTAATGAATATTCCTGGACGTGTCTGTTGGTAGAAATAAACATTCATTTCTATTATGTGCATCCCCAGGAGTAGAATTGCTGGGTCATTAGGTAATGAATTGAATGAAGCCAGTACTCCTTTCCCAGTATTCTCACAGGGAAGATGTATTGATTCATGCCAGGCTCAAGTCACCCCTGTATCAGAGGGCTGCATTGCCACCTCACAACTGTGCACCATCCCTCCGCTTAACAATCATGTTTGCCACAGCTCCAGCAGCTGCTGCAGTATCCTTTATCCAGCATCAAAGTCCTGCACATAGGGCTCATGAGGGCAGTTTCCCATGAGCGAGAACATAAGGTGGTAGCAGAGTACTAGACAGAATGCTTGGAGATCTGGAATCTTGCCAGGCCCTGATGTAAACAGGCTGTGTGGCCTTGGGCAACTCACTCAGCCTCTCCGAGTCTTGGTTCTTTCACGTGTGAAATAAAGAGGAAGGTTAAATGGTTGTTAAGGTTGCTTCCACTTGAAAGTCCCATGAGTTTTTGTTTTTGAGATAGGATCTTACCATGTTGCCCAGGCTGGAGTGCTGTGGTGCTCGCTGCAGCCTTGACCTCCTAGGCTCTAGGGATTCTCCTGCCTCAACCTCCCACAATTGCACCACCACACCACCCGAATTTTTTTTTTTTTTGTAGAGAGGAGGGATCGCTTTGTTGCTCAGGCTGGTCTTGAACTCCTGGGCTCCAGCAATCCTCCTGCTTCAGCCTTTCAAAGTGCTGGGATTACAGGCATGAGCCATTAAGCCTGCTCCCTGAGTTCTTCTTCTTTTTTTTTTTTTTTTTTTTTTTGGAGACGACAGTCTGGCTCTGTTGCCCAGGCTAAAGTGCAGTGGTGCAATCACAATCTCGACCCACTACAACCTCCACCTTCCGGGTTCAAGCAATTCTCCTGCCTCAGCCTCCTGAGTAGCTGGGATTACAAATGTGCACCACCACGCCTGGCTAATTTTTGTGTTTTCAGTAGAGACAGGGTTTCACCATGTTGGCCAGGCTGTGTCAAACTCTCGATCTCAAGTGATCTGCCTGCCTTGGCCTCCCAAAGTGCTGGGATTACAGCGTGAGTTGCCGCGCCCAGGCCTGGCTCCTTGAGTTCTGATAAAAGCATTGCATCGTACCAACTCTTATTCCAGGCCGAAGGTTGGAATCCACTATGCTTTGGAACATGTGAGTAAAACAGGGTTTCACTGGAGTTGAGAGGCTTAGGAAGTGCTCACCTTGGGTGCCTCCCTGAGCTGCTGCAAAAGTGGAACCAAACAAGGCAGCACACTCAGGTGAGGACCAGCTGTGTAGAATGTGTACTTAGGGACATTGTTATACTATTACCATCAGTAAACAGACATTTCTCTGCCTGTCCAACATCGCAGCAGAAATGCCCATGTAACCCTGATGCATTTCAAGCATTTGTTATTTGGAAGTAAAGAGGCTAACAGCCTGCATTTCAGAAATCCCTCAAGCTCCATGACAGGTAGATATTGTTCAAAGGTTAGGAGAACGTCCCTGTGCTCTCAAATAAAAATGGCTTGAAAATTCTTCAAGGCCAGAGGAGCCATCCAGGAGAGATGACAGATGGAATATTTGTGCTTGTTTAAGGCATGGAGATGAGAAATGAGTCTCTTCTGACTTGGTCTCTGTTCATCAGAGATGATCACTCTAAATACAACACAAAGGAAATCAAAAGACCTTGGGACTCTGGCAGGACTTGAGTTTAGAAGATACAGGAGCTGGGCTGAGTTTGCTTTTTACTCTGTGCACATTTTCCCTACTCGCTGCCATCCCTTCCTCTATGTCCTTAGACTCAGTATTTCAGCCATTATATGTTGATGAATGTAAAATGGGGAGAAAAGAAATAAGGTGTCAGAGAAAAAAAAAAGTAAAACTGAAAAAAACAAAGCAGAAGAATGTCCAGGAAGGGACAGAGAGTGGCCTTTTAGAAACCTGCTGCTAATTTGGTGAGGCTTTATGAAATAAATTAGAATAAATTTTATGCCAGGGGTACCAAAACATCTTCCTGGTGAACTGCCAAGTTATGACCTGTGTGTAAAATTTACTTTGGCTATCTAGCGTTAAGTGATGTCTGTTAAACTGAACAGATCACCGGAGTCTATCCTAAGACATGGCATGGCATAGCATATACAATTTACCGTGAACAGGGACTTAGTAGCAAAGTGTATTAGTCTGTTCTTACACTGCTAATAAAGACATACCCGAGAGTGGGTAATTTATAAAGGAAAGAGGTTTAATTGACTCACAGTTTAGCGTGGCTAGGGAGGCCCCAGGAAACTTACAATCATGGTGGAAGGAGAAGCAAACACATCCTTCTTTACATGGCAGCAGCAAGGAGAATTGCTGAGCTAAAGGGGGAAAAGCCTCTTATAATACCATCAGATCTCCTGAGAACTCACTCACTATTACGAGAATAGTACGGGGAAAACTGCCGCCATGATTCAATTATCTCCACCTGGTCCCACCCTTGACACGTGGGGATTATTACCATTCAAGATGAGAGATTTGGTTGGCAACCGCCAAACCTTATCACAAAGGTACTGTTAAGTGAAAGCCAAAGATAGATGGAGCGGTTTCTAAAACATGGGCGGGGGGAGTCTCTGCCTCATGATTTTACTAGACACACGGGCAGTACAGTGAATCAGTTCTACTTGATCAATGCACTAAATCACTTGATCATTACGGCTACTAAAGGAAGCAGGAGCCACTGTGTGATTCATGCTGTAACTGTGGATATTTTCAAAGACACATGGTTATATTGTACTTGTAAATGCCTTCTAATTATTGATGACTTGTTTTATGCCATTTTGAGTTTTTAATCTCTTCAACTGTGCTGCTCAAAATTCTTGTATTCAAAATATGTCACATAACCACAGGTGCATGCACTCGCATGTGTGCTCACACACACACATACACTACTTTTAGGGCTTTATTGTTTTTATATGATTCTACATACAGTGATTGGTGGGAAAAGTTTTAAAGCTGATGTTCTGTTATAGCTTGTCAAATATGTCTTAGTCCATATTTTCAGAATGTCCTTGTATTGATTGCGCTACACACGAAGCACTTTTCAGTGATTTTAATTGGTTTGTGATAACTATGGCAACTATATGTCCTAGATTTTCTAAGATGATCCTGATTTCAAGGACTGATTTTATTGTCTCTTTAAGTTCACAAATAATAGAGCAATTGCTTCAATTTTTAGCTCAGAAAACATGATCATTAGATCTATATTCTATTTCAGCACAGGTCATAGAATCCAAGTGCTCTACTGTGCAGCTAGCATGCTAGTCAGAATTGCTGGGGAGAAGGCTGAGATGAAGAGCACAATGGTTAGCTTTTCTAGCTGGGGACCAGGAATGGGTCTGTCTACTCCCTAGCCCTCATTATCCCATGTCATGTTCTTTCTATTTTTACCTCTGCTTCTCATCTGTATCTTTCTACACTCCCACCAAGAATAGCAGAGACAGTCAAATGATGTGTGAAGGAGTGGCAGAAGTGAGATCTCCAGGATTAGGTTTTTTCCTACTTTTTGTTTAAAGTTGGGATTGAAAAATTGACACATAGAGTGCAAACCTTCTTCCCATCTTGAGACTTCTGTAATTTTTCTGAGTCATTTGAAAGTTTATTTTTATTTATTTATTTTGAGACAGGGTTATACTCTATCACCCAGGCTGGAGTGCGATGGGATGATCATGGCTCACTGCAGCCTAGACCTCCTGGGCCCACGTGATTCTCGCACTTCAACCTCCCCAGTAGATGGGACAACAGGTGCGCACTAATACCTAGTAATTTTTGTATTTTTTGTAGAGACGGGGTCTTGCCAGGTTGCTCAGGCTGGTCTTGAAGTTGCCCAGGCTGGTCATGAACTCCTGGGCTCAAGTGATCCTCCCATTTCAGCCTCCCAAAGTGTTGGGATTACAGGTGTGAGCCACTGCACCTGGCTGATTTGGAAGTTTAGATATTTTTTTGTTTTGTTTTTTTGGGGGGGAGAGGTCATTAGTGATGACTGAATTTTTCCCTTCTTCCCTCCCTCCCTCTTTTCCTTCTCTCTCTCTCTTTTTTCCAGCATGAATTCCAAAGATTTGACATGGTGGGAAAAGGAAAAATCACAAAGAACAAAGGAATCGGAAGGTAATATTGCTTAGTGGTCAAGCTAAGATTTGTGAAAAAACAAATTACCGCTCAGTTCTCAGCTCTGCATCAAAGTAAACTGCTGACATTCAGTCCTTAGAGTACTTGTTTCTGGGGCAGAGACTGAAGAAAATATGTTGCTTTATTGTTGCTGATATTTGGGAAGGCTCATATGGTGAGGAATATCCTCTGGTCAGGCTGCATGTGCCCCAGAACCTAGGAAGCATTGCACAGCTGTTGCCAGGCTGGAGTGCAATGGCACGATCTCGGCTCCCCGCAACCTCCACCTCCCAGGTTCAAGTGATTCTCCTGCCTCAGCCTCTTGAGTAGCTGGGATTACAGGTGCGTGGTAATGCCGGGCTAATTTTGTAGTTTTAGTAGAGATGGGCTTTCTCCGTGTTGGTCACGCTGGTCTCAAACTCCTGACCTCAGGTGATCTGCCTGCCTCGGCCTCCCAAAGTGCAGGGATTACAGGTGTGAGCCATTGCGCCCAGCCCTGAATATTTCATTTAAATGGAATTATGCAATATGTGGCCTTTTGCGTCTGGGTTCTTTCACTTGGCATGATGTTTTTGAGGTTCATCTATATTGTAGTATATGCCAGAACATTCTTTTTATTGTCCATTAATATTTCATTTTCTGGATCTATTACTTTTGTTTATCCGTTCATCAATTAATGGACATTTGAGTTGTTTTTGATACTATTATAAATGGAATTGCTCTCTTCATTTTTGGCTTGTTAATTGCCAGTGTATAGAAATATAATCAAGTTTTTTTTTTGAGATGGAATCTGACTCTGTCGCCTAAGCTGGAGGGCAGTGGCGTGATCTCGGCTCACTCAACCTCAACCTCCCGGGTTCAAGCAATTTTCCTTCTTCAGCCTTCCTAGTAGCTGGGATTACAGGTGCCCACCACCACTCCTGGCTAATTCTTGTAGTTTTAGTAGAGACGGGGTTTCACTATGTTGGCCAGGCTGGTCTTGAACTTCTGACCTCAGGTGATCCACCCATATCAGCCTCCCAAAGTGCTGGGATTACATGAATGCCTGGCTACAATTGATTTTTGCATGTTGATCTTGTATCCTGCAAACTTGCTGAGTTTTTTTATTAGTTCTAATTAATTCTGTAGTGGATTTTGTAAGATTTTTCTATTTGTAGGATCATGCCATCTTTGAATAGAGGTAGTTTTACTTCTTCCTCTCCAATCTGGATGCCTTTTATTTTTCTTGCAGTTTCTTCTTCCACTTACCTTTAGTTTGCCATGATTCTTCATCGTGCAGACTCAGTGTTATAACTTCTCTTCTTGCTCTCTTTTTGTATGCTCTGAATTTTCAAGTTTAAATTTGAGAACGTGAAGACAGATAGAGAAGAGGGAGAAAGACATAGAGCATTGAGTAGCTCAAGTGTTTGCTATGATTTTTCTTAGGGCAAAGCTTTGCATTCTAGCTCATAGGTGTCTGGCTAGTAAATGCTGCTTTTGGATTAGATGTGTGGGAAGTAGAAAAGTTCCTTCTTAAAGTTTCCTTTCTTGTTAAAAAAAATAAGTGTGCTAGTAGCTTTGTTAAGCTCTATCCTATGTAGCTGTTAAACATGCCATGCTTACAGGCATGTAGTACACTCTATGTCCTTATACTTTAGCTAAGATATCTGTGCTGATGTGCTTACAAGCATATTCCAGCTCTCCATTGCTTTTACCTGTTTAGAAAAGTTTTAAGTTGTTAGCCAGTCGGGTTTTAGTTTAGATTTTGAGGTCTGGCTCCAGCCAACGGAGATTAGACACAGCAGTAAGGACAACCCCAAATGCATAAGGGATACATTTGCGTGTTTTCCTTTATTCTTTGTACTCTCATGGCAAGATGGCTAGTGAGAGTACCCTTCCTGCAGTCCAGGAAGTAAAAATTGTGTTGCTGAAAGATCCGTTGTCTCAGCGCTAATTTTTCTTTGGGGCACCGAGCATCTATTTCCAACATCTATTGCCAATAACCATTAATAAGCTGAAGCCAGAAAGAAAGAAAGGCCACAGGTTCTGTGTAGCTCAAGAAGGGATTGTATGGGCATGAAAACCCTGGAAATTGACATGAATAGAACAATATTGTTAGAGAAGGCATTTTTTTTCCAAGAATACATTGAATTTTTTTTTTTAACTCAGAAGTCATCTTTGTAATGTTGGTTAAAATGCATTAGGATGTCTGAAATATTTTTTGATTGTCTGTTTGATACGACCACTTACGTATTTTTGTATCATAAAAAATGAAGGCACCCCACTACCTTCTCATGCTTAGCATTCATCATTTTTAATATATTTGTTTGAAAGAACTCTATTTAATATTCTAAGGAGATAAATATTTAAGACAATTGGTGGTTCCTTCATCTCTTTACTCTTTCCAAGAAAGGCTTTCTTTGTACTTGGTTATTTTGGCAAGTGCTTATTGAGCATATATTTTATATAGAACTGCCGATATTCCCTATGTATTGCGGTAATAAGTGAGAGTGTGTTTGTGGAGAGGAGGGTCCCTGGAAATGAAAGTCATAATTCCTGGGAGTTTTAGTTCCTAGTAGAAGAAAGAGTTGGGCTGGGCATGGTGGCTCATGCTTGTAATCCCAGTGCTTTGGGAGGCTTGAGCTCAGGAGTTTGAGACCAGCCTGGGCAACATAGTGAGACCACAGCCAGGTGTGGTGGCACATACCTGTAGTCCTAGCTACTCGGGAGGCTGAAGTGGGGTGCAGTGAGGCTGCAGTGAGCGGTGATCGGGCCACTGCACTTTAGCCTAGGCAACAGAGCAAGACCCTCTCTCAAAAAAAAAAAAAAAAAAGAAAAAGAAAGAAAGAAAGAAAGAAAGAAAAAAGAACAAAGTAGCATGTAAGAAGTAGCACGTAGTCTCATAACTGCAAAGTAACATAGTAAAATTTGAAAAGAATGTAATGGTGAGATGTAATCAACACTCCGCTACTGACCAGGAATATAGAGATTACAAAGATGTAGTTTCTGCTCTAAAGATTCATACAGTAAGGGCGGGCATGGTGGTTCACCTCTGTAATTCCAGCACTTTGGGAGGCTGAGGCAGGAGGATCACGAGGTCAGGAGATGGAGACTATCCTGGCCAACATGGTGAAACCACGTCTCTACTAAAAGTACAAAAATATTAGCTGGGTGTGGTGATATGCGCCTGTAGTCCCATCTACTCTGGAGGCTGAGGAAGGAAAATGGCTTGAACTTGGGAGGCTGAAGTTGCATGAGCCAAGATCGCACCACTGTGCTTCAGCCTGGTGATACAGCAAGACTCTGTCTCAAAAACAAACAAACAAACAAACAAACAAAAAAAAGATTCATACCGTAATAGATTAATAGATCAGCCCATAATTGAAGCTCAAAAATGTGACTGCATTGTAGATGCCTTTGGTACAAGAGAATGCATGGTGTGTTGGGGCCCGCTGCTTTTAATGTTGAGAGGGATTAATTGAAGAATAGTACCATCATTAACCTAATTTCTATTGAGAATCATCTGCCTCTGTAAAACTAAGGTCATATGGCTAAACTTATTGTAACAGTGTGTTTAGCAAAAAATAAATATGTACATGGATAACCAAAAAATGATTTACTGGTCTTGTAGAGGTGAAATGTTGAACTATTAATATTAACTTTCCACAATAGATCATCTCAACACTTCTGACGTAGTTTTAATTCCTCCAATAATTTATGACATCTTTGGCCACCACTTAACTTTTCTCTGCCTGACCCTATTATGGCCTAACTTATGTAACTGAAGTAGTAATAGAAGGAGACACAAAAGTGGAAAGTGAATCCTCTGTACACTTGGTGCAAAAAATCTATTCTCTGAATAAATGTATTTTCTCATAGACAGGTTTGAAAACCATAGTACTTACAATTTTACTTTACAAAAAGAAAAAAAATCACAGATACGTAGTTCATGAGATAAGGGACACAGACCAAATACACTTATTTTTATGGCTGAGACTAAACTACAGTCATTCAGGTGCTGCATAACAGTGTTTCAGTCAGTGAAGAACCTCATCTATGGCGGTGGAATCATAAGATTATAATGGAGCTGAAAAATTCCTGTTGCCTAGTATTTACTATACTATGCTCTTTATCGTTAGGTTAAAGTGCATTCTTTCTATTTATAAAAAAAAGTGAGCTGTAAAACAGCCTCAGGCAGGTCCTTCAGGAGGTATTACAGAAGGCGCTGTTGTCATAGGAGATAGCTCCTTACGTGTTACTGCCTCCAAAGACCTTTCAGTGGGACAGGATGTGAAGGCAGAAGACAGTGATATTGATGATCATGTCTCTGTGTAGGTCTAGGCTAATGCGTGTGTTTGTTTCTTAATCTTTTTTTTTTTTTTTGGAGACGGAGTTTCGCTCTTGTTGTCCAGGCTGGAGTGCAATGACACAATCTCTGCTCACTGCAACCTTCGCCTCCTGGATTCAAGAGATTCTCCTGCCTCAGCCTGCCGAGTAGCTGGGATTACAGGCACCCGCCATCATGCCCAGCTAATTTTTTGTATTTTTAGTAGCGATGGGGGGTGGGGGGAGTTCACCGTGTTGGTCTTGAACTCCTGACCTCAGGTGATCTGCCGCCTTGGCCTCCCAAAGTGCTGGGATTACAGGCATGAGCCACCACGTCTGGCCTTGTGTCTTAATTTTTAACAAAAATGTTGAAAAAGTAAAAAATAAATAATTTTAAAAATAGAAAAAAGTTTATAGAATATATAAAATATTTTTGTACAACTATATAGTATTTTAAGCTAAGTGTTATTAAAGAGTCAAAAAATTAAAAAAATGAGGAGTTTATAAATTTAAAAAGTTACGGTAAGCTAAGGTTAATTTATTCTTTAAGAATAAAAATATTTGAAAATAAATTTAGGATTGCCTAAGTGTATAGTGTTGTTAAAAGGCATAGTACTGTATAGTCATGTCCCAGGCTTTCACATTCAACTCACCACTTACTCACTGACTCACCCAGGGCAACTTGCAGTCCTGAAAGCTCCATTCATGGTAAGTGCCCTATAGAAATGTACCATTTTTTATCTTTTTTTTTTTTTAATAGAACACTTCACAAATTTGTGTGTCATCCTTGCACAGGGGCGAGGCTAATCTCTGTAGTGTTCAAATTGTTGTAGATGTGTTGCCAAAGCAAGCACTTTTATACTGTTTTACTGTACATTTTCTATGTTTAGATATATTTGAATACACAAATACCACTGTTACAACTGCCTGCAGTATTTAGTACAGTAACATGCTGTACATCTTTGTAGCCTAGGAGCAATAAGTTATACCCAGTGGCCCTGGTGTGTAGCACGCTACACCATCTA